>JAYKKT010000043.1:1435000-1452500 GCA_036023115.1 Brasenia schreberi
ATAAGTTCGAGGTCTCAACTCTTCGACAGCCCGGTGTTCTTTTCTTTTCGAGAGGTAGTGGTATATGCTTAAATTCTATCGTGCTTAAATCTATTCAACCATCTCTACCATTTGATGTGTATAATTAATGGTGAAGATTTGAATTTAAAAAGTAAAATATATTATTATACTTTTTATAATTCACATTTAATACAAAATATTATATTTTGCTTTTTAAATTCAATTTTTTACTCATCGTACCAATCAAATGGTAGAGATCTTTGAGTGGATTTAATTGTGAATGAATTTAAAATTGACCACTCTCTCTCTCTCTCTATATATATATAGATATAGATAAAACAAAATATCTAGTGTTTTTGGTGCTCTCTAAGATCGTCGATCATGGTATTGAAATGTTTGTCCATACTCTAGAAATCTAAATGTATTTGGTAAGTGTTACAGTTTTTAGGGGAAAATAGCCTCTCTCGTGTAATAAGTTAGTTCACCAAATTTTCCGCAGAAAATGATTCCACTATCTTCTGCATTAAAGAGACGAAAGGGAAGCAAAGATTCGTAAACATCACAAGTCATGTGCTGCTTCTTTTACAAAGAGAGAAGTTCATAATTCAAAAGGAATCACTCTATGCATAATGAAGCCAAACACATGCCCATAGGAACCCTTTGGATCTTTCGTATCCTCTCCATGAAATAAGCCTATCCAGAAAATGTTGTGGAGATCTTCCCAAACAGATCCACAGTGACATCCAAAGTACATCTCAACAACAGCTGATTCGTGCACGAATCAATCTTGTTCTTGTGTTAGTCTAATAATATTTAAAAATGTTTAGTGTTTTGAATATATCTTATCTATTAATAGAAATAATAACTCTTGGAAATTAAAATAAAATAAAAAATACTTTGTCGATATTATGATTGATCTTTTACAGATATTTCTGAAAGCATTAATGATGATTTGTAGCGAGGATTGGACCCCAGTGGTGCCACTTTCCACAGGATGTGTGTGTGTGTGTGTGTGTCTGTGTGAGCACATGCGTGTGTGTGTCTATGCGTGGCTTAAGCAAGTTACATGACTATGGATACAGATCAAAATAAAACAATATCTACTTGGTAAGACTGAACTCACTACTTTGGATGTCTAGTTTTAATGGTTACTGCTGTTGATGCTTCTTGTGCATCTTGCACCCCTCTTCACGTGAGTACGTCAATGTGTCTTTGTCACACACGACATTGTATTGGAAAGCTCAATATATTGTACAAATGAAACGTATTTCCATTTATAATTGCTGTACTTATGTACACGAAAACAACAAGAGATTGCTTCCGATGCTTCCTTCTTAATTTGGAACTAAAATCCCTTGCTTTGTTAGGTTATTTGATCTTATGTTGCTTTAGGAAAAGGTACTATGTAAGACAGATAAACCTCTCAATTGGTGTCCTTGATCCACTTATAGACTCCTAAATCTGTGTGTGTTTGCGTCTGTATGTGTGTGTTTGTGGTTCCTTTCTCCTATATTGTTATAAGAACTGTCAACTCTTTCAAGCTTTTCACAAAGCCATGGCTGTCAGTAGGTGATCTAGAATTTTTTGTAGGGTGGGGCGAACTATATATGGTAGTTGTGGATTTGATTGCTCTCTGTAACATTTTTACTGGTTTTTCTAATGTCAAGTGGAGCGGCTGCCCACCTCGTGCCAATGTGGATCCACCTCTGAATTGGCTATCTTTGATAGCCATCGACCCAGAAGGTCATTCAACTAAAAGGTCACGAGTTCTATACTTCTGTTTGGTGGGTGGCCTGCCTAGACCTAGCTGGCAGTTAGAAAAAGGAAAAAGATTGAAAGAGAATTTTCTATCTTTCATCTGTAGATTCCTGCATCCGCAGCTCCAACAGTTCATGATGACAGTCTGAGCAAGCAGTCACCTGAAAGATGTGTGGACTCTGTCTGCTGTGCTCTTCTTCTTCCTTTTGAGGAATGTAGACTCTGCAATACTCATTCAAACAGAGTTGACTGAGCTCTAACTAAGCTAATGAACAGTGGTGGGATTGTTGTGCGAACCACTCCAAGTAGGTTTAGGTCAATGAGCTGAAGAACCAAACAGGGGCTGTTTGTGGCTCCTTTGCTTACTGTGCTCATTGGGATTTGCTCGTTGGCTTGTGTAGCCTATGCAAAACAACTTAATTTATACCTTGCTCGATCATCAACCAAATTAAATCGTCTTTCTTTTATCATCGCGTTCACCTTGTTAGCTTGTTCGAGCCAAACCAGACATGAACAACTGAACATGAAGTGTTCCATATTCAGCTCAAATAGCTTAACGACTCTGCAAGAATCATGAACCAAACACAAACAAGCTCTGTATGGATATTAACTGAGCTAAGAGCAGCTACATTCTGTCATTGGCTGGTCTAAGGCCAAGTCGACAACAATATAGCAGCAAAGTAGGACTGTTTCCTTCATATAATACATGGATGAATGTAAGCTGGGATAAAAAGAAAAGGACGAAACGGCCCATGCCTCTTTTTTTAACTTTAGAATCCCATATTGTGCTAACCTTTTACGAAAAATGATGTGGTCTCATTTGAGCAAGCACCATCTCTCTCAAACGTGACAAAATGGTCCGCACCAACCAATCCTAAGAAAAGCCACTTGAATGTAGCTTTGCAGTAGAAAATATCAAACCAGCCTTAGCGCAGGAATATGGTTAAAGTCTTCTAGCAACATAACTCTTTTGTAACTTCTTCCGAGTTATTGAATGTGTGTATGCAAGAGAGAGAGAGAGAGAGAGAGAGAGAGAGAGAGAGAGAGAGAGAGGTTGGAAATGCAGAGGGGTTCAGTGTGTAGAATGCAGGGCCATGTGGAGAGGTGGGTGCCCAGCATAAACCCTCGTGTGGAGTGGGGAGCAACTGCTGATGGGCACAGCAATACAGCTGTTACTTGACAGTTCAGTGGACATCATTTCTCCCACCATCAATCCCTAACTCGTGCATGCCTTCGTTAGTGTATAGACAAGGCATTTTCTATGCCTACGCTGCTGTCTTCGAATCAAGAGTTACTGTCTTCCAACCATCCTCTGTGTGTACATGTGTGTGCGCGCTCGCGCATTCAGCTTCGTTCTTGGGTAGCGGAAATGTAAGGGAAAAATTTAAGATCAAGTATGTGGATGTGACTAAATGGACTTCGTTCTATTTCACACTTTCTAATGAGCAAGGTCTGATCAATTTGATAATATTCAGAGTCAACCATCAAATTAGAGACACATAATTACAAGACCTGATCAAGGTCTGATAAATTTGATAATATTCAGATTTTCACAATGAGATCTTTTTCTTTTGGGGACAATGGGGAGGCCGAAGCCAGATGCACGCCACCATCGAAGTCATCACCTTCAGCTTGTGAGTTGACGCCCTAGCCAGGTGGAACTTCCAGACAAAAGGAAGCCGATTGAATAAAATAGAGGATCCTAAATTACCTGAGAAAACGTTTAGAGCAGTAATATAAACTACCAAAAGCAGAATCAAGCCATGCCTTTTAACACACTTGCTGGTGACTTCCTGCATACATTCGTAGTTGCCATTCTGATTTATCTCGGATTACACCTGCAGTTAGATGTTAAAGAGTAGGATTATATTTCATGACTTGAATCGAATATCGTCTCCTTCTCACGTCTTCCCACTAACAGCTAACATCTCTCTATATGTCCAAAATTTCCATGAAGGGTAACTGTGAACACTCCAGAAAGTTTCTTCGCTGAGGAAAAACCTGCGAGATTGGACCTTCTAAATCATTTGGAAAATGTTGCGCGAATACTATTTGAATGTACACACATCACGAAAAACGATTCACACAAAATGCAACAACATCTAAGCTTTTTTCTCATACTAGATGGGTCAGCTCCATGAATTTTTTATTTTCATGATCAGGGATCATATGCTATATTAGCAGTTAACTCAACATAAGCTAATTTGCACAAAATGCAAAGTCAAGAAAAAGGAAAGAAAGAACGAAAAAGACACGTTTTTTACTTGGTTCAATTAGAAATGCCTACTCCAGGATTAAGACGAGGAAGAGATTTTTACTGTGACGAAGAACAAAGTACAATTACAGTGATCTCATATGACCTCTGAAAACTTAATTTCTATGCACTTTCATTTTATATGCGTGTCCAGTTCGGGCAGAACTGTGAGCTTTTCGGGTCCGGTCACAGTTCATGTCTATCACAAATTCAAGCCACAGCAACAGAAAGAGTGTTGTGGAGATACCCATTTAGCAGAAAACTTGAAGCCGATCGAAGCAAAACCAATTTGGTAGCTAGGAAAACAGTCTATTGGATCTAAGAAATGTTTTTCATTCGAAAACAGAAGAATTACGGGTTTTCATAATAATCATAATGAAATGAGAGATGAGAGTTTGAATCAATATTATAATGACCTCCGGCGCCTTTGAATAATGGGACCCACTAGCATCATATCAATCAAGATGACAATCCCTTCATGCTACCCCTTATATTAACATCCATTCCCTTGCCTCATATTGCACACAAAACTGTCACCTCCTCTCTCTCTCTCTCTTTCTTCTAGCTTTGTGATACAGAAGCAATGGCAGATAGCGTTTCTGCGGAGAGGAAAACATGTCTACTACCAGAGAGAGCCAAGCTGCACTTAGCTATGCTGGCCTTGCAGTTCGGATATGCGGGCTTTCATGTTGTTTCCAGAGCGGCACTCAATATGGGGATAAGCAAAGTTGTATTCCCTGTGTATAGGAACATCATAGCACTAATCTTGCTTGTTCCCTTTGCATACTTCCTAGAGAAGTAAGTCGGATCCAATTTCTTCTCTAATTTCACACTTAAATTTCTCACTTATTTGTTTTCTATCCTTCTGTATGCCCTTTGATCTCTCACATTAAAACATTATTGCATCTGCAGGAAGGAGAGGCCAAGAATCAACCTCTCATTTTTGGTGCAGTTCTTCCTCCTAGCTCTCTGTGGGTAATGAAAAAACAGATATCTTCACTTGAATCATCTTTATGTGTGTGTGTGTGTTTTCTAAAGGGATGATGGTTTATATCAAAGGAATTGCAAGGAATCATTTCAATCTTGGTACAGCATATATATATATGTGTGTGTGTGTGTGTGTGTGTGTGTGCGTGTGCTTGTGTGTATTAAAGAAATGGAGGGAATCATGTCAATCTTGGTACAGGATAACTGCTAACCAAGGATTCTACCTGTTGGGGCTGGAGCATACATCCCCAACGTTTGCATCCGCCATTCAGAACTCAGTGCCAGCCATAACATTCCTCATGGCAGCAGCACTAAGGTCTCTCTCTCTCTCTCTCTCTCTCTCTCTCTCTCTCTCTCTCTCTCTCATTTTCTTAATTTCATACTATATTTAATCATATAGATTGGAACAAGTTCACTTGAACCGTAAAGATGGGATATCCAAGGTGGCGGGAACTCTTCTATGTGTTGGTGGAGCAACAGTCATAACGTTATACAAAGGGCCAGCTATCATAAAGCCCTACTTAAACCTCGCTGATACAAGCAACGAAACCCTCTTACTACTTGGAAGCACTAAAGGCAAAAACTGGACACTGGGTTGCATCTTTCTGATCGGCCACTGTCTTTCTTGGTCCGGTTGGTTGGTGCTCCAAGCACCAGTGCTAAAGAAATATCCGGCACGCCTCTCCGTCACCTCCTACACTTGCTTCTTTGGGGTCATACAGTTTCTCATCATTGCAGCTTTCATAGAGAGGGATTCCCAAGCTTGGATTGTTCGTTCAGGAGGAGAGTTGTTTACCATCATATATGCGGTAAGAATGTACAAGTTCATATACAATTGCTTCTGTAGATGGGTACTTTGTGGTTTGTGCTTCTATTTTGAATGCCCATCTCATGTTTCCATTCTCCGACTCCAGCCATGATAATTGGGAATCACAGCTTAAGTTTCATGCTTTGTGATAAGATTATGGCTACGGTATGAGCCTGGAGGCTTGTCTTGCTCTAATTCAGCATTTCTGTATAATTAACCTAATCAATTCAGTATTTCTTGTACTTAATCAAAACTATGTTTGATAAGTTTCTAGAGAACTAAAACCGTAAGAATCCAACCGAAAACACATCAAATTGTCAATTGACAAAGGCGAAAGATAAAGAGCAATTTATTGTGGTTTGGTATATGACCAAGATGCCGTGCTTACATCTATAGTGGGATGAGAACAACCTTTATTCACAATGAGCAGCAGCTATCCAAGACGAATTACAGAGAGAACTCCATATCCTAAACTCCAAACAGAAACTTCTCTCACAATAACATCTTATCAGCTTACATAAAAGAGAAACTCAAAAAGCAGTTTGCAACATTTTCTCCAAGTCATTGTTAGCATTAAGCGATCCAAACGCTGACCATTATGTAAAGGACGACGAGTGTTAACCATATTCAACTGCAAGGAATCTGAAGTAAGGAAGCGGAATTTACGTTTTCTTTGGGTAGGTGGTTGACACAAAGAAAATAGCCCGGAAAATTAATACGGCAACGTAGGGCCCAGAAAAAGTAGTTTTGCCGTCCTTGCTAATACTTGTTGTGTACAATTATAAGTTCAGTTTAGCACGCTACACACAGTTTGATCATTTAAATTCTCTGACTTGCGTTTGATGTCTATTGAAGGGGTTGGTCGCCTCAGGGATAGCATTTGCAGTGCAGATTTGGTGCATTGACAGGGGTGGCCCAGTCTTTGTCGCAGTTTATCAGCCAGTACAGACCTTAGTTGTCGCAATCATGGCTTCCGTCGCTTTAGGTGAACAGTTCTACTTGGGAGGGTATGCTCTCTCTCTCTCTCTCTCTCTCTCTCTCTCTCTCTCTCTCTCTCTCTCATTTTCTTAATTTCATACTATATTTAATCATATAGATTGGAACAAGTTCACTTGAACCGTAAAGATGGGATATCCAAGGTGGCGGGAACTCTTCTATGTGTTGGTGGAGCAACAGTCATAACGTTATACAAAGGGCCAGCTATCATAAAGCCCTACTTAAACCTCGCTGATACAAGCAACGAAACCCTCTTACTACTTGGAAGCACTAAAGGCAAAAACTGGACACTGGGTTGCATCTTTCTGATCGGCCACTGTCTTTCTTGGTCCGGTTGGTTGGTGCTCCAAGCACCAGTGCTAAAGAAATATCCGGCACGCCTCTCCGTCACCTCCTACACTTGCTTCTTTGGGGTCATACAGTTTCTCATCATTGCAGCTTTCATAGAGAGGGATTCCCAAGCTTGGATTGTTCGTTCAGGAGGAGAGTTGTTTACCATCATATATGCGGTAAGAATGTACAAGTTCATATACAATTGCTTCTGTAGATGGGTACTTTGTGGTTTGTGCTTCTATTTTGAATGCCCATCTCATGTTTCCATTCTCCGACTCCAGCCATGATAATTGGGAATCACAGCTTAAGTTTCATGCTTTGTGATAAGATTATGGCTACGGTATGAGCCTGGAGGCTTGTCTTGCTCTAATTCAGCATTTCTGTATAATTAACCTAATCAATTCAGTATTTCTTGTACTTAATCAAAACTATGTTTGATAAGTTTCTAGAGAACTAAAACCGTAAGAATCCAACCGAAAACACATCAAATTGTCAATTGACAAAGGCGAAAGATAAAGAGCAATTTATTGTGGTTTGGTATATGACCAAGATGCCGTGCTTACATCTATAGTGGGATGAGAACAACCTTTATTCACAATGAGCAGCAGCTATCCAAGACGAATTACAGAGAGAACTCCATATCCTAAACTCCAAACAGAAACTTCTCTCACAATAACATCTTATCAGCTTACATAAAAGAGAAACTCAAAAAGCAGTTTGCAACATTTTCTCCAAGTCATTGTTAGCATTAAGCGATCCAAACGCTGACCATTATGTAAAGGACGACGAGTGTTAACCATATTCAACTGCAAGGAATCTGAAGTAAGGAAGCGGAATTTACGTTTTCTTTGGGTAGGTGGTTGACACAAAGAAAATAGCCCGGAAAATTAATACGGCAACGTAGGGCCCAGAAAAAGTAGTTTTGCCGTCCTTGCTAATACTTGTTGTGTACAATTATAAGTTCAGTTTAGCACGCTACACACAGTTTGATCATTTAAATTCTCTGACTTGCGTTTGATGTCTATTGAAGGGGTTGGTCGCCTCAGGGATAGCATTTGCAGTGCAGATTTGGTGCATTGACAGGGGTGGCCCAGTCTTTGTCGCAGTTTATCAGCCAGTACAGACCTTAGTTGTCGCAATCATGGCTTCCGTCGCTTTAGGTGAACAGTTCTACTTGGGAGGGTATGCTCTCTCTCTCTCTCTCTCTCTCTCTCTCTCTCTCTCTCTCTCTCTCTCTCTCTCTCTCTTTTCTTAATTTCATACTATATTTAATCATATAGATTGGAACAAGTTCACTTGAACCGTAAAGATGGGATATCCAAGGTGGCGGGAACTCTTCTATGTGTTGGTGGAGCAACAGTCATAACGTTATACAAAGGGCCAGCTATCATAAAGCCCTACTTAAACCTCGCTGATACAAGCAACGAAACCCTCTTACTACTTGGAAGCACTAAAGGCAAAAACTGGACACTGGGTTGCATCTTTCTGATCGGCCACTGTCTTTCTTGGTCCGGTTGGTTGGTGCTCCAAGCACCAGTGCTAAAGAAATATCCGGCACGCCTCTCCGTCACCTCCTACACTTGCTTCTTTGGGGTCATACAGTTTCTCATCATTGCAGCTTTCATAGAGAGGGATTCCCAAGCTTGGATTGTTCGTTCAGGAGGAGAGTTGTTTACCATCATATATGCGGTAAGAATGTACAAGTTCATATACAATTGCTTCTGTAGATGGGTACTTTGTGGTTTGTGCTTCTATTTTGAATGCCCATCTCATGTTTCCATTCTCCGACTCCAGCCATGATAATTGGGAATCACAGCTTAAGTTTCATGCTTTGTGATAAGATTATGGCTACGGTATGAGCCTGGAGGCTTGTCTTGCTCTAATTCAGCATTTCTGTATAATTAACCTAATCAATTCAGTATTTCTTGTACTTAATCAAAACTATGTTTGATAAGTTTCTAGAGAACTAAAACCGTAAGAATCCAACCGAAAACACATCAAATTGTCAATTGACAAAGGCGAAAGATAAAGAGCAATTTATTGTGGTTTGGTATATGACCAAGATGCCGTGCTTACATCTATAGTGGGATGAGAACAACCTTTATTCACAATGAGCAGCAGCTATCCAAGACGAATTACAGAGAGAACTCCATATCCTAAACTCCAAACAGAAACTTCTCTCACAATAACATCTTATCAGCTTACATAAAAGAGAAACTCAAAAAGCAGTTTGCAACATTTTCTCCAAGTCATTGTTAGCATTAAGCGATCCAAACGCTGACCATTATGTAAAGGACGACGAGTGTTAACCATATTCAACTGCAAGGAATCTGAAGTAAGGAAGCGGAATTTACGTTTTCTTTGGGTAGGTGGTTGACACAAAGAAAATAGCCCGGAAAATTAATACGGCAACGTAGGGCCCAGAAAAAGTAGTTTTGCCGTCCTTGCTAATACTTGTTGTGTACAATTATAAGTTCAGTTTAGCACGCTACACACAGTTTGATCATTTAAATTCTCTGACTTGCGTTTGATGTCTATTGAAGGGGTTGGTCGCCTCAGGGATAGCATTTGCAGTGCAGATTTGGTGCATTGACAGGGGTGGCCCAGTCTTTGTCGCAGTTTATCAGCCAGTACAGACCTTAGTTGTCGCAATCATGGCTTCCGTCGCTTTAGGTGAACAGTTCTACTTGGGAGGGTATGCTCTCTCTCTCTCTCTCTCTCTCTCTCTCTCTCTCTCTCTCTCTCTCTCTCTCTCTCTCTCATTTTCTTAATTTCATACTATATTTAATCATATAGATTGGAACAAGTTCACTTGAACCGTAAAGATGGGATATCCAAGGTGGCGGGAACTCTTCTATGTGTTGGTGGAGCAACAGTCATAACGTTATACAAAGGGCCAGCTATCATAAAGCCCTACTTAAACCTCGCTGATACAAGCAACGAAACCCTCTTACTACTTGGAAGCACTAAAGGCAAAAACTGGACACTGGGTTGCATCTTTCTGATCGGCCACTGTCTTTCTTGGTCCGGTTGGTTGGTGCTCCAAGCACCAGTGCTAAAGAAATATCCGGCACGCCTCTCCGTCACCTCCTACACTTGCTTCTTTGGGGTCATACAGTTTCTCATCATTGCAGCTTTCATAGAGAGGGATTCCCAAGCTTGGATTGTTCGTTCAGGAGGAGAGTTGTTTACCATCATATATGCGGTAAGAATGTACAAGTTCATATACAATTGCTTCTGTAGATGGGTACTTTGTGGTTTGTGCTTCTATTTTGAATGCCCATCTCATGTTTCCATTCTCCGACTCCAGCCATGATAATTGGGAATCACAGCTTAAGTTTCATGCTTTGTGATAAGATTATGGCTACGGTATGAGCCTGGAGGCTTGTCTTGCTCTAATTCAGCATTTCTGTATAATTAACCTAATCAATTCAGTATTTCTTGTACTTAATCAAAACTATGTTTGATAAGTTTCTAGAGAACTAAAACCGTAAGAATCCAACCGAAAACACATCAAATTGTCAATTGACAAAGGCGAAAGATAAAGAGCAATTTATTGTGGTTTGGTATATGACCAAGATGCCGTGCTTACATCTATAGTGGGATGAGAACAACCTTTATTCACAATGAGCAGCAGCTATCCAAGACGAATTACAGAGAGAACTCCATATCCTAAACTCCAAACAGAAACTTCTCTCACAATAACATCTTATCAGCTTACATAAAAGAGAAACTCAAAAAGCAGTTTGCAACATTTTCTCCAAGTCATTGTTAGCATTAAGCGATCCAAACGCTGACCATTATGTAAAGGACGACGAGTGTTAACCATATTCAACTGCAAGGAATCTGAAGTAAGGAAGCGGAATTTACGTTTTCTTTGGGTAGGTGGTTGACACAAAGAAAATAGCCCGGAAAATTAATACGGCAACGTAGGGCTCAGAAAAAGTAGTTTTGCCGTCCTTGCTAATACTTGTTGTGTACAATTATAAGTTCAGTTTAGCACGCTACACACAGTTTGATCATTTAAATTCTCTGACTTGCGTTTGATGTCTATTGAAGGGGTTGGTCGCCTCAGGGATAGCATTTGCAGTGCAGATTTGGTGCATTGACAGGGGTGGCCCAGTCTTTGTCGCAGTTTATCAGCCAGTACAGACCTTAGTTGTCGCAATCATGGCTTCCGTCGCTTTAGGTGAACAGTTCTACTTGGGAGGGTATCTCTCTCTCTCTCTCTCTCTCTCTCTCTCTCTCTCTCTCTCTCTCTCTCTCTCTCTCTCTCTCTCTCTCTCTCTCTCTCTCTATATATATATATATATAGAGAGAGAGAGAGAGAGAGAAAGATATCTATCATGTTAGGCCCCCACAAATTTGAACCATCTGATTCAAGAAATGAACGGTCTATATAGAAAACAAAATGTAAAAAGGTACTTGCTTTAAACTTTTTGCTTTTCAAATAACAACTTCCAGTTTTTGCATTTTTTATCTAACAATCTCTTCAATCCACCAGTCCGTATTAATATGGATGGTATAGAGAATAAAAGGGATGCTAGCAATTCTCGCTTTCTCTCTTTAATATATATATATATATATATATATTAAGGAGAGAGAGAGAGAGAGAGCAATAAGCACGCATTAATTGATTTGCACTTCTTACTTGACTATATATTATGCAGGATTATCGGAGCAGTGCTCATAATAGCAGGCTTGTATCTTGTTCTGTGGGGAAAAAGCGAGGAGAAAAGGAGAGCTAAAGAGAATCTGATGATAATCAACAGTGAGAGATATGGGGCGCATGGAGTAATTGGAAATAGAGGATTGGATTCGGGAATAGAGGGATCAAAGCAGAAGGTTTCTCTCACACAACCACTGCTACCACCTTCATCCTCCACTGAGAACGTTTACATCATTGAAGAATTTTGCAGATAACTGCACCTTCTGGATAACTCAAGGATGTATGTCCAGAAAACTCTTGTAAATCGTCAGTTGTGTGGATCAAAAGCCTCTCTAATGAGAGATGAAGCTTCCAGTGTTTTCGATTGGGGTAGGAATATGTGGTTGAATTTCCTTCCTACTGTCTTATCTGGATACGTTTGTTTTCAAGTCAGTTGCCGGACCTTGAATATTCCGGTAAGTGTTGTGTCAAGGTTTAATTCTTGTATGAACTTGTTAGGTTTTTGTTCATGTCTGCTTGTAATATTTATTCGTAACAAAACGAGGGACTTGACGTTGATCGGCATGTTTGGTTGTCTCCTACATACGATGCCCTTGCCCTTCAGTCCCATGTCAACCCCTCAGAGAGAGTTGGATCCTCATGAGTTGTGAGGGTCTAACTTGAGAGAGAGAGAGAGAAAGAGAAAGAAAGACCCATCTTTGATTAGCAATTTAGCTTAGATACTAACGATTGATCAATAATCCAAATGTCATGCCAAAGCCTCTAAGTTAGGAAAGGGCCTTCAAGTTCAAAGGTGAAGAGTTTCATGTCCAGTGACGGATCTAGGATTTTCCTTGGACTGGGGCGAACTGCCTATTCGATCATTTGAGGTGAGACGAACCATGTATAGTGATCATGGATTTAATCGTTCCTTGTAAAATTTTCATTGGTTTTCTGAATTTCAGATGAAGCGGCCACCCACCTCACCTCATTGAAGATCTGCCACTGTTCATATTCCAGAGTTCATATCTCGTAGCCTCGAGCTATCCAACTCAACTTGTGAATAGAAGAAAGAGGGAAAAAATAGCAAACAAAAGGCTGTTCTAAGTTACCACCATAATTAGCTGATATAACATCTACACATACCTGGCCGGTTTCCAGTAAACCAGGATCACAAGTTCCAGTTTCATGGAAACCCGAATCTGGGTTCGGGTCTGGCTGCTGGTTTCAGGTTTGGTTTTAAGTCGGTTCCAGTTTTAGTTTGGTCCTGGTTTTATTTGAAAAGTTCATGGATGAGTGTGGGGATTTAAAGCAAACCGCCCGTTCCGAACCAGTGAAGGCATGTAGCATATTTGGTGTCACTTGCACTGGATTCAATACACTTGCTTCCAATCCTTACACAGCATCCGAGATCGATCCTTATCTTGATTCTAATTTCTTGGCCTCGAGTTGATCTCATGGGCCACAGAGAATCCATTGCACGCATTGTGGCCGGAACTAAACGTGCCTCAAGGCTCAAGTGAACCTAAGCCTGCTTTAGTAGGCCCTAAATCATGACCAGGTTCTTTCTAGTATTTTAGATTATCAGATTCCATGTAAGACTGAAGCAATAGCAGCAACACCACCTCTCTCTCTCTATCTATTTATATGTATAGATAGATAGATATAGTTATACCAATACATATAGAAAGAGATTATTCATACACTCATTCATGGTAAAATCTTGCCTTTAACAACAATGGTTGACATCTTTAAAGAAAAAGTCAGAATAATATTAACAATGGTTGAGATTTTTAAAGCAAAAAGCAGAACAGTATTGATTATATTTAATACATACAAAAGTACCCTCATACATTTGACTTTGATTTTTTAAATTTAAATTTCAATAGTTGATCTCACTCATTGAGGATTGAGGGTGAGATCTTTAAAGACGGTTGAGCATGGATGAATGGGGTGTATGTATTTAGCATGTTCTCTCTATGTATATAAAATGAATGGGTGTATGCATTTACTATTCTCTCTCTCTCTCTCTCTCTCTCTCTCTCTCTATCTATATATATATATATAGAGAGAGAGAGAGAGAGAGAATGTGAAATCTTTGCTTTTTTGTTTATCGGCACCACCAAGAACATCCATTTATGCACTCTGGCATTTATAATAACATTGTAGACCAAGGGAACGTATAATTTACTGAGGGGTAACGATGTAAAGGAGTGTCCTTTGTTTGTGTTCAGATACACACACATACACTTTGCCAAGAGCGTATTTTATGTAAACCTCGACAATTCGATTCACCGGGAGCAAATGGGAAGATGATACGCAAAAGGATGGCGAACTCTTTCTTTGTCCACACTGTTTTGTTCTGTTCAATAGATGGACAGCAAAGTAATAGGTCTCCGGAGCGGTATTGAATTTCACCAAGGAATAATAATACAAATTAATTTCCTGGTTGGCTTGGAATCCCTGTTAAAAGTTTCTTTTTGTGATATAACGTAAGTACATACATATATTTACATAGATACATACAAATGTGTGTGTGCACGCTCGAGCATGTAGTTGTACAGAATCTTATGAACTATTGCTCTATGTTAAAGTATACATACGATGGATTGCTGTGGATGGGATTACGTAAGAAAAAACTCTAATATTTAGTTCTCATACCCTAAATCGGATTAGTGTATGACCCTATTCTCTTTCAGAAATGATCATCTGCTAGAAAACAGACAGCAGGATGATCTGCTAGAAAACAGATATTTCTAGTAGATGGTAAGATCAAAGTCGCCGATTATCTTTTAGCTCCCAAGTAAGAAGTTACTTAACTTCCACAGCCTTTGGAGAAAAGGGAAAAGATCCCACAAACCAAAGAAGAAAGCTCCATTATTGTTAGATGTAACGAGTCATGAAACCTTTCAGCAAGTTGGGTTTCATTGATTGAATTCATCAGGAATGAGTTGCCAAGACTTTCAACCAAGTTGTACTTCTAACGAGAGACCCATTTCTGGCTGATCTCTTTCGGTGTCCCGGTCAAATAATGCAGACTCTATAAAGATATCGACACCCAACAATCCAAGGAATTATCTGGCTAAGATTGGTGGGTTGTTGGCCACTTCATGGTAAATCTGGGTTCGATTGCTTATTTCATCCGATAGGACTCAGCCTAAACTTAGCTTTGGCTTCAGAAAAAACAGTAGATGGGCTCTCGGGTTGACGTAGAAAGTTTGTAAGAGTGAAGCTAATAGCTCACCAATGAAAAGGATCTATCTGAGAACTATTTCCGACTGGCATATTCCGTCAGGATTATTGCAGGATACTTTTTATCGCTGAGACGTATGAACCACCGGACAGATACGTTCCGACAGTTTATAAAGGCTAACTCTGACGGTATGCATCACCGTCGGAATACAATGCATTCGGACCATTCAGATAGACTGAGAGACCAATCAGGTGAGCATTTTCATGTGTCAAACTGGACTCTGGGGGTCTTAAACCACCGGAAATTACACTCTTGCTACGTTTGTTGTGATGGGTCTTTTCAATTTCCGGTTGGATTTAACGGCCAAAAAAGACTATCCAAAAACCGGTGAAAATAGCCGGTTGGGTGTAAGGCCTGCTTCGTTTTGGTGCAACCTTTTATTCAATGAATGCCTAAGTTACAAAATTACTTTAATCCAGATCTCTATTATTCATTTAAAAATTGAACGGTCAAGATATTTACAGTAGATTATGTAAAAAAATAATATGCATTTAGGACTCCCTCTTTTATATATATATATATATATATATATATATATATATATATATATAAGAGAGAGAGAGAGAGGTTATTGAGGTACCTTTTTACTCTAAAATCAAAGATCTCAACCGCTGAAATCTTGGTATTTTATAAACATCTAATCATGTGAGCATACACCACTTGCATTGCCAGTCCCAAGATCAGATAAAGGAGGAGGGTTGTGTTAGGCTTCCAATCGACAACGTAAAACTTTGTCAGATTTTTATACCATGGATTACATAAATTATGAGCATTATTTTGGGGTGTTCCCGCCTAGCGACATGTTGTAGAGCCCGAATGCAGTGATAAGTAAGCAAGGGCCACTACATTTTCGCCCGAATGTAGTGAACCAACTGTAAAGAGGGTTCCCACATCATGAACGTGTGTGGTAATGAAGTTAGTTCCGCTACATTGCCGCCCGAATATAGTGAATAATTTACAGAGAGGGTCTCCGTATTTTCAATTTGGACTGATGCGGAGGGTAAGGAAGCTACTCTTAGATAATAAGATTTGTATTGGTTCTTGGAATATCGGAACATTATCTGATAGCTAATGGAGGTAATAGATACTATGATTCGGAGAAAGACTCATATTTTATGTTTACAAGAGACAAAGTGAGTTGGAGAAAAAATAAAGGAGATAGAGGAAACAGGTTTTTAATTATGGTACTCAAGTAAGGAAAAGCTCGAAACAGAGTTGGTATTATCATAAATAAAGAATTAAAGGATAGTATAGTAGACATACAATGATATGGTGATCGAATCATGACGTTGAAATTAATGTTAGAAGCAAATGTTTTGAATATAGTTTATGCTTACGCACTCTAAGTAGGACTAGAAGATAGTATAAAGACAACTTTTTGGGAATAGTTAGATAAGGTGATTCAAAGGAATCCACAAAAGAAGATGATTTATTTAAGAGGATATTTAAATGGACATGTCGGTAAAGAGACATTAGGATATCAAGGTATTCATGGAAACTTTGGTTTTAGGGATATAAATGAGGAAGGTAGGGAGATTTTAAATTTTGTTATGGGATTTGATCTCTTTATAGTCAATACAATCTTCAAAAAATGAGATGAACATTTAATTACTTATAAGAGTGGCTTATCACAAACACAAATTGATTATTTTATTTGTAGAAAAAAATAAAGTGTGTTGTAAAGATTGGAAGATAATTCTAAGAGAAAGCTTAACCACCCAACATCGACTTTTGTTATGGATTTACAAATAAAAAAATGAACAAAGAAGAAAAGAGTGCATCAAGCTATTCGGACTAAATGGTGGAACCTCAAAAGCGAGAAGAAGATATATTTAAACAGAAAGTCCTTCAAGGAGATGTTTGGAATTATGTTGGTACACCTTGTGATATGCGGAACAATATGGCTATACATATTAGGAAAGTGGCGAAAGATGTGTTAGGTGAATCTAAGAGAGGTGTACCCGTATGAAAAGAAGCTTGGTGATTGAGTAAAGTAGTGCAAAATAAAATAAGGCAAAGAGGGTATGTTATAAATTACATTATGCTAAGAAAACTAGTGAAATTTTAGAGGCTTATAAGAAAGCAAAGAATAAAGCAAAAAAGGCCGTCAATGAAACAAAAGTTAAATTTTGGAAGGATTTATATAAAAAAAAACTCAACTCAAAAGAGGGTGAAAGAGATATTTTTAGGATAGTTAGGACTAGAGATAAAAAAAATTAAAGATCTTAATTATGTTATATGCATCAAAGATGAGGATGAAAAAATTATAGTAACAAATGATGATATAAGAAATAGATGAAAAAATTATTTTCATAAGCTTTTTAGTGAAAATAAAGATGTTAGTATTAGCTTAGGAGATTTAGCCAAATGAGAAAAGTATATAAACTACAATTTATACCAACGTATTCAAAAGAATGAAGTCAAAGAGGCTCTTAAAGATATGAAGGGTGGTAAATCAGTAGG